>JAYESA010000008.1:86164740-86167240 GCA_036927795.1 Iris macrosiphon
AGCTCCAACTTCCTCCCACAGGTAGCCCTAAGGTCTAGGAAGGTTATAAACTACTAATTACACTATTTTAGAGTAATCACAAGGAGAAAAATTAGAGTTTATCTCTTGGGAGTTGGAATCCCAAGCCAAAGTCTCCAAAAAGTCCCAAATTTACCAAACCAAGCTTCCAACCCAAGCTCCAACACCAAATCTAAGCTCTACACACCTAGGTTAGGGGAAAGCAAAGGGTTATGGTTGCATTAGAGAGAAAAGCAAGTGAATGAGGAGAAGAAAAATGGAAAACTTACTTGAATGGTGAAAATTGGAAGAAGAAAAAAGAAGAAAAGAGTAGAGAGTGGAGAAGAAGAAGAAGAAGTGAAGAAAGGAAATAAATGAGAGGGGAAGCTGCTGGTTCGACCAAGTATAGAAAGAGGTTTAGGGTTAGGTGAAATGACCAAAATGCCCTCCAAATCAAGTCATCCTAAATGGGGTTTGGGTTTGGGGTTCCAAATGCACTCAAATTAATCCCTAATCACTCTAAATAGCTAATTAAAATATAAATAACTATTCTAAGCTAATAAATAAGTCTAACAAGGGTGTTGGTTGGGTCTGACATGAGTCCACTAGGGTCTGACATGGGTCCAAGCTAGCCAAAACAGTAAAATAACTAATAAAAAATAATACAACCAACAATTAAATATTAATACAAATATTTATAATAAATACACAATTAACCAAATTAAAATAAAAAATAACCTGCCCTGGAAATGGGGTAGTGACAAGCCTATCCTCCTTAGAAAATTTCGTCCTCAAAATTTAAAATCAATCGCACTTCTTCTTGGTCAAACCCCCAACAATCACAGTCAATTTTTTTTACCTAAATAACATGCAAGATCATGGTCCTACTAGTCGTGTTATCATAGTCTGAATCAGGGTCACTACACTATCTACCACAGCCCAAAAGAAAAGTCTAACAGGTACTAATAAAGCACACCACAAGGAATAGAAAAGGACAGGAAGAAGAACAAAGAGACAGACCTGCTAACCCGACACCCGTAGCATCGGCCTCCTCGACCATCAATGCATAAGCCCTGCCCTGCTGGGGTATCTCCCTCTGCTGGTGCAGGGCATGATGCTGTGCCACAGATAGCCAAGCTTCAACTCTCCGATCCTGTGCTCTACACAATGGAGGTGGAGTGGGGTAATCTCGCATCTGGTGAGCAGCGGATCCATAGAACAAGCACACCTTCAGTCTCCTCCTACAAATATCCCAAGTGTGTCCTGCCTTCCTGCAGTAGGCACAAGTGGGCACTCTCTGATCTTGACCCGGCTGCGCTGCCTTCTGCACATAGGGACGCTTAGCCGGTCTTGCACTACTACTTGCACTACCTGAATCATCCCTGCCTCTCTTGGACTTGAGCTCCAAGTCATCCTCTGCCCTCTGAGCGTCCCCTACGATCTGCTCAAAAGTCGCCTCGCGGTCGCTCCTAGTCAAAGACTTGACCGCCATGACCAAGCCCTTGCGAAACTTCCTCGCCTTAGCTGCCTCACTCAAGCCCTCTACAAACCTGCCCAGACGGAAAAACTCTGCTGCGTACTCGTCCACCATCATGCTCCCTTGGACGAGTGCCTCGAACTGGCTCTCCAAAGCACTAAGTGCCACATCTGGGAAAAACTTCTCCTTTAAAAGCCTCTTGAAAGCCTCCCAAGTAAGCCCTAGTGCCGTAATCATCGTATCAGTGCGATACCACGTCAAAGCGAGGTCGAACATCTGACTGCCTGCTGCCTCTATCTGTATGCTGCCTGGAATCTGTGCCAGCCGAAAAATCTCCTCAATCTGCTCTATCCAGTCATCCGCGTACAGGATCCCTTCTGTACCCCAGAACTCCTTGGGCCGTATCCTATGGAAGTCAATGATACTGCCCGATCTCGAATGCTGAGTCTGATCTGCCTGTGGCTGAATCTGTGCCACCCTATCCACTGCCGTCATGGCCACCTGGTGGGCGTTCTCAATGCCCAGCCTCATCATATCCACTTGATGATGCTACTCGTCCATCATCTCCCTGAAGAACATAAACAACTATGCGACATCTATTGGTGCAGGAGGTGGTGGAGGCACCACCGGAACGACTGGGGTAGTCCTCGGATCGACAAGTGGAGGAGGATCCCCGAGAGAAGCAGATACTCCCTCAACCGTAGGAGTGATGAATGGAGCGGTAGCAGCTGCCCGAATACGAGCTGGACGAGAGGTAGCAGACCTCTCGATGGCAACTGCTGGAACGGTACGATGTGATCGTATCTTCGGAGGTATTCTAAACACAGATTAAAAAAAGTCAATATGGTGCAAGATACATACCATCAAAGAAGGACAGTAATATTTCAAAAGAAAATAATTTTAAAATAATTAGATTGGAATTCTTCCTAGTCGTGATTGAGTACACTCTTATCCTAGATCGTATATCCTAGAGCAGGCTCGCAGCAGTACCACTAAATTGTTGTACTACCACGACATCGCACTAAT